>VDFB02265490.1:0-43380 GCA_007258455.2 Sequoia sempervirens | reverse complement strand
GCCCCAGCTTCAAGAAAGAGATGGAAAATTCTCTAAGTGGTTGAAAGTGAAAGTATAGGGGATGAAATGCACCCCACCTTGCCAAGGTAGTATGCTAGCTAAAAGTGTGCTAAAGTGTTGAAAATTGGAAGTGGAAGGGCTTATTTGCACCCAGGTTGGAAGATGAAGTCAGAAATGTTTCTAAGGCATTGGAACTAGAAGTTCATGTTGTCAGGGCGCCTTAGCCCAAGGAGGGATGTTGAGTGGAGAGTAAAATTATTCTAAGTGACTAAAAATGAAAGTGCAACCTCTTAAATGCGCCCTGAGCAAAGAGGAAGCTACAAACTTTTTCTAAATGCTTAAAGTGAAAGCTCCACCCTCCATATGCGCCTGGAAAGAGGAGGAATTTGAAATTTTTCTAAGTGTCACAAAATGGAAGTAGAAGTCTCCAAATGAGCCCTTGATTTGAGAAGAGGGTGATTAAAAATTGAAGTATTGCAAATTTGGAGTAGACCCTGGTCAATGCGCCTTACTTTTGAGGAGTCACTTGGAAATTATTCTAAGAGCTACAAATTGAAACAAGAAGGGGTCATTTGCGCCCATGGAAGACAAGGTGAGCCTAAAATATTCTAAGGCATGAAAAGTGAAAGCTTATAGGGTGAAATGCGCCTTGCTTTGCATGAAGAGCTTGGGAAAGTTTTTAAATATCCTAAATTTGAAGTCCCCACCCTTAAATGTGCCCCTCATGGGAATGTCAACTGGAAAAAAATTCTAAGTTTGGAAAATGGAAGTAGGGGGTCCCATATGCGCCCATCCAGTGAAGAGGCCTACAAATTGTCTAAGGCGTTAAAATTGGGAGTTCCCCTAGCAAAATGCGCCCACCTCACAAAAGGAGCTATGAAAATAGCTAAGTGTCAAAGTAAATTCACCTCCACCTTGAATTTGTGCCCTTTCTCCTCTATGTGCCATATGCGCCCATACTTCAGGGAGGGAAGTCAAAGATGTTGAAATTCAAATCCCTCTCAACCTCTAAATGTGCCCATGCAAGGTTAGAGGGTGTGATAATATTTTAAGGTAAAGATGGAGAAATATCCTAGGACGTTGGAATAAAATATCCCTCTCAATGTGCTAAATGCACCAAGGAAAGGTGAAATTGATATAAGTATGCTAGGCATTGATAATGTTCTCCATGATATATGAAGTGCGCCTAGGATTTAAGATGGAGAATATTGCCAGGTGATGAATAAGAATATGCTAGGCGTTGGAATTTAAAAAGAAATATGTCCCTCATAAAATGTAAAATGCGCCAGAGGCATTGGAGAAAATTGTGCTAAGTAAGTTGATAAAAATTTCTTCTCATGCAGAATGATTGAAGGTGGATAAAATAATTTTCTAAGGCACAAAATTTTTCTTCCTTAGAAAATATGCCTAGACTTGGAGGATGATGGAATTTTCCTAAAGAGTGTGAGTTTTGCTAGTGATGAAGTCGGAGAATGTTGGCATTGCAGGATTGAAAAAAAATAAAATTTCAAGTTAGAGCAAGGAAATGCGCCTGGAGTTGAAGAAATGGATTAAATTTTGTTGAAAATTAATTTTCTAAGGTTCAAAAATTCAAGAAAATTAAATGAACCCGTTCGTTGCATACCCATGAATCTGATGCGTTCTGAGAGAAATTTTCTTCTGGGTATTGAAGATTGTCGATGAGGAATGGATTTTAAAGTCTTCTACACTTTGTCGAGGCCTTCAGGGTGAATATTTTGATGGGCACCGGGTTGATGAATTTCCTAAGGGAAATTTGAAAAAAAATTCTAAGGCAAGGAATAAATGATGTTGTTGAAGATAAAATGCCTTGGCAGATGAATTTGAAAATGATCGCCTAGATGATTTTTGATCGAGTTCCTGATGAAACATTCTGCTCGAGCCAGAGTTGGATAAAATGTCAGCCGAAAAAGTGAAGAAGATGCAGTTGAAGCTAACACTTTTAAGAGATGATTTTAAGGAGATTAAGATTTTTGTCTAAGGCATCGAAATATGATGCACCGATGTTATTTGCCTTAGCCTACAGATGTTGAAAAATTGTGAAGAAGGTTGGCTAGAGAAATGTAATATCCAGAGATCACTCAGGCCATGGAGGTTCAAAGCATGAAAGTCAAGCGAGTAAGGTAAATTTATATGATAAAGTGTTCTGATGCTCTTCTTTTTATCTATTGAGCAGGATGAACGTCAAGGATGGAGCACAATAACTTGAAGCGATGAAGAAAATAATCCAAGACGACATTTCAACCTCGAAGGAAGAAAAGTTGCGAAAAATGGCTAAGTGTTGAGTCTTGGTATAACTCAAGTGACAAAGAAGAGGTTGAAGAACAACGTCAAAAAGAAGATCAAGAGCAGTGTGAATGCGTTTCAAAGTTGGAATCTTCTAGAAGGATGATGGACATTAATGGCTCATTTATTACCCCACTCCTCTTGGTGGTAGTTTTTAGGGCGAATCTTGTTTAGGGCTGAGGTGGCACAATCTAGGCCATCTAGCCGATTGTAATCTGAGCCGTCTGTTGGACTTGGCCAGCTATAAAAGGGGGAGTCCCCCTCATTTGTACTTTAGTAGAAGCAGAACTTAAAGATCAGAGTAGAGAGTAGAGCAAAGACACTTTAGTTGTAATATCTTAGCATAGCGTAGTTTGAAGAAGAAGGAAAGTTTTCCTTTGAAAAATTTGTAAGAGATTGTTGCGAAAAACTATTGTAATAAAAGATCTTTCATTGAATGGTGAATTCATCTTTGTTATAAGTAGCTAGCAAGATTTCTTCATCCCTTCAACTTCAAGTAACTTAAAGTAGAGTAGTTTTCATTTTCATGCAAGTAGATGTTAGTTGTGGACTTGTGGAGTTAATCGAGGCAACTTCATTTTTATCCATACCACTAGCAGCTTGTTGACGGCAAGTTTGCCTTGTGTGGTCGACTGGAAAACTTTATAAACTTAACTTCGATTGTGATTCATGTATGTGTATGCGTCGTTCTGATGGTACTTATATGTTGAATTATAATTTGAAAACCTCTTGTCACTCCCTTGAAAATTACACCGACTTTGTGTAAGTTGTCCAACGTGAGGCGAAGCAGAGTCTGGTCGAAGTCTGTCAAGATTGATCCCACGCCCCGTCCTTAGATAGAACGTAAACTTCTTAGGCCCTACACTCTTTTAAATTCAGTTCATTCCTGGTTAGAATTAGGAAACTTGTGCTCACTTGCCAAATCATTCGAACCACGCGAAAGCCCTTAATCTACTGGCTGTTGTCAGCTGTCGAACAATTGTGTAAGTCCCCTTGAAATACCAGCAAAACACATCGAGCCAACTGAGGGTATTCTATTGCATGAAGGAACCTTGGAGTTAAATGTATGATCTATCTCGCAATCTTAGCATGCAGGAAACTTTGTTCAAGAGAGGATAGAGTAGCCGTTGGCAACTTTATTCTGTGTTGGTGTAGTCGCAAAAAACCACGTCAACAATTAGCACTATCGTGACTTGGTCAAAGTGTTTAGCATATATTAATTTTTTTTGCTTCTTTAATTGCCACTCATTAATACTTATTCCCGATATCCTTCCAACAGCCATACGATGATGATATCTCCACGATTCTTTAGAAATATTGATGTAGTAAGAAGATGGTGATTCCTATGTCTAGTTCCCACGATTCCTTACTACTTGGCTCATGTGGTGCTCAACAGTAGACTGCTGATGGTATAGAAGATGGATGCCGGCTAGAAATGTCGAATATAGACGACATAAAGAAGAAGACCACGTCAGATGTTTGACCCTTCAGATGACATCGCTTAGTAGGAATCACACTTGCTTGAATAAATCACAGCAGAGACAAAGGTGGTTGATATAATACTGAAGTATCAATAAATAATCGCCATATAACAATATTTCAATCGTTTGATTCTGCAATAAATATCAGCTAAGGATAAGTTCAAATATTTAATTTGAACTTTGAATATAATCGCCTATGGGGTTATTACATCCTAGCTGAACAGTAGTAGGTCGAAAGCAGAGAGTAAAATATCTAAAAACCAACACATTTACTCAAAATATTGACTTTCTTGCAATGAAGATATCTTGCACCATAGAATCTTGGCAAGCTTTATTACCACTTATAATAAAATTACTCAAGCATACAAGCAGAATAACAACAATATATCAGAAATCCACAACATAGCAATATCAGAATAGTAGAAAAATTCACAAATAAGAGCAAAATAGAGAAGATCCACACAATATGAGAGGAATGAAAGCAGAATGTTAAATATGAGAAGTCACCTTGAGGGGTCAACCCCCAAAAGTCTTACAACTAGATCAAAATTCACAATATATGCCCAACATCTAATCACTGCCTCTTATGTATCGTAATTAGGTTATGAAGATTATTAAATCTAGGAACTAACAAATGATCGATTCAAAAGCTATGTATGCCACATTTTGGCCGCTCCATCAGCTGACACAATCAATAGGCTAAAGGCACAACATTCATTGTGTCATTCATAAATGAGCCATGCAAGTCTGACCTTTCATGGTTGTTAGGTAGATGAACCTTCTTGAAGGAGAAGCCTCAAGTTATGTTTTAGAAGTCCTACATTTTCTTCATTGCCTAAAACAAATGCTTTAGATGTAATTTGATCCATTTTTATTTGTAGGATTCTTTGTATGCTTTGTTTTTGTTTCTTTTCTTCCTTCTCAATTTTGTTTTTGTTGTGCTTTGAGCTTTATTTGTAACTGTTTTATGATTACGATACCTGGTAGACTCATGTTTCCCGCCCTCATGTGAAGGAAGTTGAATCAAAATGGTAGGATAGAAGATTGTCAAGATAAAGGGAGAGTGATAGCAACATTTAATCATGTAAAGTGCTATTTAATGATAAAGGTGACATTGTATTTCCTTCTTTTGATAGATGGATGATCCTCAACACTTGGAGAAATTCAGCCACTGTTATTCCTCCCGCCTTCAAGTGGGACTTGATGAATTAAAGAATCTGCAACCTCAGCAATTTGATTATTTCTTAGTTCTTGACTTGGAAGGGAAAGTTGAAATTCTGGAGTTTCCAGTACTGATGATTGATGCTCATACTTTGAAGTTTGTGGATGCCTTTCACAGGTATGATTTGAGGCATTTAAAACTAGTTACAATTAAAATATCTCATTTGCAGATTATAGTCCTTTTTGGTACTAATATCTTTGCATGAATCTTGTTTGGGGAATGAGTCCTGTTTTAACATACTATTTACAGTCTTGGCGACATTCAGATGGAAAATAATGGTCATGATGGTGATGCAGCTATTTACAAGTCCCAGGAAGCACTTTATTTGCGTTTCTTTCATATTTTCTCATCTCTGTAACACTGAGATGTCTCTTTAAGAATTTGATTTTATCTATCTTATGCTCTGAAGGGTTTACATATATAGGTAAAAGTTAAAACCTCTCAACGCTGGCTAGGCCAGCAACTAAAATAATACCTTTAACATAAATTATTGTTGTTAAATTTAATATTTGGTCCAAAATTTTAGGAGAAGATTAATATTTGATTCATCTACATTTCATAGGATGTAAGTTCTCGAAGGTTTTCATAGGAAGCTTTAATCTACCTTTCATAGGATGGAAGTTCTAGAAGGTTTTCAATATGTTTCCTTAGTATGGCATTGTACATCTTGGACTAGTTCTCAATATTGAAAAATTATTAAGTTTATAGATCAACTTGAACATGCTATAACCTGTGTTTGCCTCCTTTTTTAAGCCTTACGCAATGTATTTCCAGAAAACATAACATGATTGGTGAAGTGGAACTTGCTTCTGTGTTTTAACAAGTAGTGAACTTTTCCAGAGTTTTTTTTATTTTGATAGATTATGTATTGTAATTACAAATTGGCAAAGCATATTTGAGGTAGCCTTGTAGGGCTTTAGAACTTGAATTGCACTCACTTATCATCCTAAATGCTCAGTTACTGGTTCAGATTTACTAGTATGGCAATTTTTTTTGTGTACATTTGCACAGAAAACATATTAAAATCATAAATACACACATATTTGCAGCCTAAAAAGAGGAATCAAGTTTAGAATACCACATAACATGCATATAATAACAAAACTACCATAAAAATAAAAAATACTACTTTGATATCAATTTATCAAATTCAAATGTCATGATAGATATTCATTGTTCATAAAATCAGCAATCAGTGTAAGATGGGTCTTCAAATCATCATCACTGATGTTAGACGATGCAAATGGATTAGAATAACTGCTAGCATTTGCACCAAAAGTATGTTGGCTATATGACTCCTCAAAAAATGAAGATTGTTGGGCAGCGGAAGCATCCAAGTCACCTTGCTTTGGCTCAACATTCCACAACTTCGTTGCCCCTTCTAATCATTTTGGTTTTGTGAAGGAAGGTGCAAGTTGGAATGCACATAAACCAACTCCTTGCCTTTTTTGATGTCAATTGGTTGTGCTCTACTAAGTGGATGTAGGAGTATTTACTCCAATTCTTCTTAGATGAAGATGAACTAACAACCTATTGAAGTAAGTTAGAGAGTTACAAGTTATAAAATTATAAATGAAATTTCAAAACTGAAAAAAACAAAAATAAAGAATGAAAAATAATTCAAATTGAGAGATATTGAAGTAAGTTAGAGAGTTACAAGTTATAAAATTATAAATGAAATTTCAAAAGTGAAAAAAACAAAAATAAAGACTGAAAAATAATTCAAATTGAGAGAGTTTTATGTAAATAATATAAAACTTTTGATAAAACTCTGATTGCAAGAGGCTGTAGTCGTTGGAATGTTTGGTCATGGGGGAACCACCAATTGTGAGCATCCTTCTTATACTTGAAGAGCAAAAATACTCTTACCATTGGAGTGTACAAAATCAGCAAACTCATTTATCACTACATCCTCCAAATTAAGATTAGGAAGGGTCTAGCAAACACTAGCTTGTATCCATCGCTGAATTCCACATCTCTATGGTTCAACCCTTCTCAACAAAGAAAGGATCTTGGTGCTGCAATATTTTGGAGTTAATGCTAAGGCAAGAAGATATAGTGGGGTGGTCATTTTGTGCCACTGCTCAACAAGAATTGTTTGAGCACTTGTTTGAAGAACGTTTCTTTAGGATCTTGCTCTTTTGCATTTATGATGGTCTTTATCTTCTCAATCATTAAGTCAATGCCATCATATACCTCTTCCAAGCATGGCTATCCGTGTCAATATAACAGATCTTGCTTAAGATGGACTTGATGAGACTAAGAAGATATTCCACAAGATCCCTCCAAGTTTCATTTAGGATTGTTTGTTTAATATTCGTTGCCCTCTTAGGGTTGATAGCCTCAATATGGACCAACATTGGTTGATGATCATGCTAGAAAGTGCTTCCTGCACCTTCACAAGTTGTCTCAAGATGATTGTGTTGGAGGTGAATCAAGTCTCAACAACCTATTTGAAAATAAAAATAAGAAAATTTAAAAACAAAGAAAAAACATAGTAAAATAAAAAAAAGCAAATTACTGAAGGGAAACATATATTTGTTTTGTTTCATTTATCTTTAGCAGCTCCAAATTCAAGAATGTTTTGAATATGGCTTGTGACATGTGGTGGTCGGTGATGAACATTTGGATCTCTTTGGCCATGATGTATGCTTGTTTTATCCAATCAATTCTGCTGTGCATCTTTTGTAGCATAAGGTTGAGCAACTGGACAACACAAGGTGTCCAAAAGGTGTGAAAAACATGCTTTAACCAACAATGTGAGAGATGTGAGCATTAAGGGATAAATTGTAATAATTTTAATCATCAATTGAATTGGTAGTTGCACGTGATAATTTGTAATATAGCTTGCAACTCATGCAACCAATAGTAGCAAAAGTCAAAGTTGAGTCAATTTATTTCTTTTATTTTCATGCAAATGCTCTATAAACAATCTAAATGAGTGCCTTTTTGTGCTTAGAATCATAGTTTGCAGACTCGGCTGGACTCGGCGGACTTGCCGCTTTAATTCTGAGTCCGGCTAGGCCGAGTCGACTTGCCACTGACTCGAGTTGAGTCCGGAGAGTCTGGGTCGCTCTGAGTCCAGTCCGGCCGGGTCGAGGTTGAGTCCCCACCGGACTCTCTTGCGTGGTGGGAGTCAAAAAGGGTTAAAAACCCATGTGAGTCCTGAGGTCGGACTCTCGAGTCCCGACCTAGGACTCTCTTGCGTGGCTGGGAGTCAAAAAGAGTCCTGAGGTCGGACTCCCGAGTCCTGACCCAGGACTCTCCTGCGAGGCTGGGAGTCAAAAAGGGTTAAAAACCCATGTCTTTTTTAAATTTTTCTTTCATTTTAACACTCAAGTTTGTGAAATACAGGTCTGCAATTTGAATTGGGGTTGAAAGAAGCCAGTATTATATGCAAAAATTTATAATCTTATGATGCTGTTATACATTGAAACTATGAGTATTTGATGACTATGAATGATTAAATTTTGTGTTTGATGATCATAATTCATATGACATGTGTAATCTTTGAATTATGAGTGTTTGATAATCAAATTAGGCTCTTATGTTCTCTAAATGCATTAATTTGTAATTTTGTTCTTGTTTTTTTGTAAAACTACGGTTTTTTTTTTGCCGAGTCCTAGCCGAGTCTTTTCCCAAGTCCGTCCCGAGTCCTGAGTCCGAGTCATATTTTTGGGCTTCCGCGGCGAGTCCGAGTTTGCAAACTATGCTTAGAATAACAAATAATAATTGTCACGCCTGCTATTAACTGAATATTCATGATTGTTATTACGAAATTTAGTGTTTATTCAAGAGTGTTTAGTACATCTATTTTGCTTGTTATTTACTGTTGATGTGTTATTGTGCATTATGAGTTAAAACTTAAAAATTATTGAAAGATTTGTATTGCAATAGGTGTTATGCTGATAGTTGCAGCTTTGTATGCAACTGTTGTGTTTTAATTTGTAACATCATGTGTATGTGCTTGAACCTATCCAATCCATGTGTACTTGCATCTTTTAGTCTCTGTTTTTAACTAAATAACACAAGCATCTAGTCTTAGGATTTATTTTCATTTAAAACTTATAAAATCCTTTGCCTTTGTTGAAAGAGTGTATTAGTCTTTTACCCTAGACAAACCCCAAATGATACACATTTAAAGTTTATTCAACTTGAACGTGAAATCCCAAGAAAAACATTGTAAAGATTTTAAATTGCAAGTACATATTTTTCATAGCAGACTAATTTTTATTTTATAAGGAGCGTCACCTTCTAATTTGAAGAGCAACTCTACTGCATGTTTGTTCTATTTTTTGTTGCATTGAAAGTTGCAAATTAAAGCGCTAACACAACAAAATGAACTATGCAAGAAAACGTGCAAACATGTAGAGGGGAGTCTCCAATTAATTGAAGTACAAGGGCTGAATAGAAGCTTGTTAAATTAAAGAACTATGATAGAGTGAGGGATGTGTGATTGAGAGATTCTTAGGATCCAACAAATAAATAAAAAAAAGCGGTTGGTGTATGCTTCCAAAAAATATCTAATTTTGAGCCAAAGTTGGCCAAACTTCAAAATATGGAAGTAAAGTTAGAGATAAAGTTGAAAGTGAATGAATTTGAGTTTGAGATAGAGCTCAAAGAACATTACACCAATGACATGATGGTGATGAAGCAAATGATCATGGAATCACTTAAGAGAGTTGTGTGACCTCCCCAATAGTAGATTCTCAAAGTTATTAGAGTGCCATCTTCACTACTCAAATTTTACTCCTAACATTGCTTCTAAATTTGGACTATCACAAACTTTTGCATCTTAGACTAAGGCTGCTATTACTCATGCTTCCTACCCCTCACAAACCAATCTTCAATGGCAATAATTGAGTGTTGTTGAGAATCATAATTCACTAAGTCTGAAGTTCTTCAGGGTCAGATTCAATCTACAAGAGCAGAATATCTATCAATTTCCATAATCTGCTTTGAAGATCAAAACTCCCATAAATATGGGTGACGAAGACACGTCTTTAAGATTTAGGGAGGCACGAATTTAGGGAGATGCTTCTCATAGAGACACGTCTCTTCAATCCACATGTCTCTTATATTTAATCCCTTCGACTTTAACAAAGCCGACAATTTGTCATCAACCATAAATCAAGACATATATGCATTCGATTTAATAAAGCAGATTATACTTAGGATTGGAGATTTGATATAAATAATGATAATGCATGAATGCAATCATTATTTATATCTGACCGAAGCTACCTGTTTTCAACACTCCCTCTTAGCTAGGGAAGAGAACTCCAATCAAGTACATATTGATATCACCTAACTCGTGATATCAGAAGATATGAAATTCTTCTGAAAGTGTCAAGTCACATGACATAACACATCTTCACTATTCAACACTCCCTCTTAGCTAGGGAAGATAACCTCCATCAAGTATAAAGTGATATCACCTAACTCGTGATATCAGAAGATATGGTATGCTTTTGAAAGTGTCAAGTCACATGACATTCTTCATAACACATCTTCATTATGGTATGTGCACTGACATCAAGTCACATGATGTCTACCATAAATAAATCATGGCATATCCACGGATATATGTACATATCCACCATGAATAAGGATCATAATGATCTTCAAATTGATATCAAGTCTTATGATATCTATCAAAATGTCCAAAAATACTATCATGACATGTCCACGGATATCAAGTCACATGATATCTATCATGATAATGAAACTAATCATTGTAAAGTCGTCACCTTACAATGTCAAAGTGTTCATTATCGAAAGATCGTCACCTTTCAATAATGTACACAAAGGGGGCGAGCCCATACAGTCATGGAGTCACTCACATGACAAAAGAGTTTACACATTAAACATCTTTAAAACATATTAGTACAAAATAAACAATTTGAGTCTCAAAACAACTTACATTTCAACCATACCAAGCTTCTTCTTGAAGGGTTCAATGTTGACTTTGAAGAGAGTTATGGTGAATATCAGCTGTTTGATTATTTGTACTAATATACTCCAACTAGATCACATTCCTTTCAACCATGCACAAGGAGCCTGCTTAAGACCATACAAGGCCTTCTTCAGCTTGCAAACATAAGACTCCTTCCCATGTACCTCGAACCCATCAAGTTGCTCGATGTAAACTTCTTCCTCTATCACACCATTTAGAAAAGTTGTCTTCACATCCATTTGATGAATCTTCCATCCTCTAGATGTAGCAATGGCAATGATGGAAGTATAGCGAGTAACAGGAGCAAATGTTTCTTCATAATCAACTCCCTCTTTCTGTGAAAACCCATGAGCCACGAATCTTGCCTTGTACTTCTCAATGCTCCCAACTGCATCTTCAAGTACTTGCATCAATCTTCTGACCTCATTGTCTAAGATTGCCTGCAATGCTTGCTTTAGAGAAATGGATTCCAGCATACACCTCTATAGAGATACAGGGCTGTCCTCTTCGACCTCATCCTAGAACACTCTATTTTGAATAGGTTTGCGGAGCCACTAATGTTAAATCCAGGTTGACTGACTTGAGCAATTATTATCTCAACTGCTGAAGAGGTCCTTCAAGGATTTAGCATTTGGCTTTGCAACACTGCAACCCTTACTTATTCTCAGCGAGTCATAGAACTCCCTCTAAAGGTTAATTCTTCCTCTTCGAAGAGATGTCTTCAGCCATCCACTCGGTCCCAAGGCTACAAGATGTGTCTCCATTCTTCAACCTACAAAATCCATCAAGCTCTTCTTGAAAGCAATCTCTTTTGCTTCTTGATCCGTTCTTCAGCAGTTGTTGAAATTTCAGGAGGTATTCTAGAACCTAATGCAAAGAATGTTGTGAAATAAACTGCACAGACCAAACTATCTACAACCAGTCTTGCTACTAACACTGATGGAGACACACTAAGAGCCTCTGAAACTGCAACATAATTAACAGCTTGAAACAATATCGGAATAAATATTGATGCTCCTGGTTGTCGCCCAGTAGTGCTGGAATCCACACATCGATATATGATCAGGCTCAAGCTTGTCTTGAATGCACGATCTCCTTCAGAAAATCTTCAAGCAACAGATTATATGTACCAACAACCCAATCGCAATACTCCTACCCATGATTTGAACGACAACTGAATGCAATCGTGAATATTCTCCAATAACAGCGACAATGTTACTTTGAAGTTGTTCCGACATTGCAGAGATTAATGTATTTGTAAATCCTCAAGGCACTGATAGATTTGGACTCAGAAAGCGATAATATGCATAGTCCCGTTCGGTTCCCACATAACTATAGGCTCCGACGATGTATTCCCGTGAATATCCCACGCGAACGAACACACCCGCAAATGCAAGATAAGTAACAAAAATATGAAAATAGTGCATTTGAATGGTCTCAGCCCGATATCGGGTTCCTTTGAACAGCGCCAATAATCTTTATTTGCTTCCTGTCTACCATTCCCGATAGTAATATATATATATATATATTGTTGTACCTGTTGGCGTTTAAATTAGCACCTCTGGAGTGCTGATTGTAAACGTTCAGCTATTTCAAATGTTTTGCAACACTTCTTCGTTATTTAAAGAGGAGAAGTCCCTCTCTGCTGGGAGCAATGCGTAGGGAAGGGAAATGTTAACTAAAGTTCCTATCTTTTTTATTCTTCAGCGGCAGGACACAAGGGTGCACAAACACAATGCGCCGTAGCTAAGCTTTTCTCTGGTTTCTGCAGATCTAACTACGACTAACTAGCTTCTATCTATCCAATACCTTCAAGATGAACAGAGCATGAGGGTAAAGGAGCGGGAATGGGATGGTTGGATCACTTGAATTCACCGTCTTCAGAGGATATGACCGAGGCTCTGAACTCTCGGGTATACACCGGGATAAGGTTGGTACAAGCAAACACTCTACACGGTAAACTAGATCTGAGATCTGCCAAGGAGGAGGGACTCCTATCCGAGGTATGAGCTTAAGAAATAGTTTACTAGAAACAACAAAATCACGATGCCTTGGCCAACGAGCTTGCTAAGGAGGAGGGACTCCTATCCGAAGTATAGCTTGGAAGTCAACACATTAAACAACATCAAACGATAACTGTCAATAACGAATATCCAAGGAGGAGGGACTCCTATCCGAGGAGGGAAATGAGACAACAAGTTATTAGACACAAGACGTAGACATAACTCAAATAAGATGATCAAAACGCAAGCGCCTTCTGATATTCTTCTTCAATGCTTCATCAACGAACTACAAAAGTTGGGAAAGCAAAGGCACGAAATCATGCACAATTACAATCATCCAACGAACTCTCATCCAAGAGTGAACAAATATTCGCTTTCAAAGCTTGTTGGCAACAATGGCGCAGCAATTTTGCATAGCAAGTAAAAGGTTAAACAAATAATGAGCCCAAGGCTCTTATTTATAGAACTCAAAGGAGTGGGTAACCCCAAAATCTCCTTGAGTTAACAATGAGTTCTTGCCAATCAATTAGCAAGATTTATTCCTAAAAAGGGGGAAACAAGCAGTTAACTGGAAAACTACTTCAGTTAACTGAAAGTAAACAAAGAGTCAACTGGAAACTACTTCAGTTGACTGAAAGTAAACTAAGGGTGAACTTTAATGTAAGTATCCCTCCAAAATAGACATCCACATTTAGTGGAGATCTAAGATCCACGGATCATGGAAGCCAATCAGACATCCTTAATCAGTGGGATCTGACAATGCATGATTTAAGGAAAGTGGAGTTAAACTTGGAAAGAAGCATCAAGTTAACTCCAACTACATTTAATAGCACCTTGAGTTGACTTGGAAAGAAGCATCAAGTCAACTCAAGTCTCATGAATGCCACTTGGAGGGTGTATGGCGTCCTTTTCTGGTGCATTTATAGCTCGCCATTAATCAACAGTGTCTCTATCCATTGGTTGACTTCATCAGCTTCTGGGGAGTTAATGCTCCGTAGAATGATGACGTGGCGTCGAAGCATGATCTCACCCATTGTGAGCTGATTTCCGAAGTCAATGCATTGAGATGCTGCCTCTTCTAACTTGGTTGATAAAGCTGCTACCTTAGCCAGCTTGCAACCCTCTGGATCATCAAGAAAGGTACTGCGGATGACATCTCTGAACTGGTTCTGTACAGTCACCAACTCGACATATTCTCCTCCTTCACGCTGATATTCCATGCAAGGGAAAGATATTACCAACATTCTTGCGAAGTTGATAATAGTGGCAACCACCCTTCTGTAATCAATCATCTCTACTGAATGAGCGTCGTAGGCTTTCACCTTGTACGCTAATTGTTCCTTCCAAGCAAAAAGATGTTGCTTGTTTTCCTCAGAGTATACTGATTGATATGCTAATTGCAAATCTGCAATTGTGCTTTCGTCTTCAAGCCTCTTTTCTGCAATCCTCTGTTCCGACTGCTGGATCTCCACACGAAGTTCATGTGCTCTATCTCGTAACTGGTATAGGTTTCCCAGTACGCATCTACCCTTGAGAACAAACTCTTCCACCTGATTTCTCAAGTGTTTGCCGAATGTTAACAATTGCCGATGATTCTGTTCGGCGGGGAGATCTAGTAGTCCTGCTGGTAAGGCTGAGACGTTTGGTGTGCCGTGTATCAAGCTGGTTATGTAAGACCTCAGTTTCTGATTTTCAGCCTTTAAGGCTGCCTTTTCTTTACCATCCTTGGCCATTCTTTCTTGTGCGCTCACCGAAGCTATTCCGAGAAGATCCGCCTCCACCTGTCGTGTAGTCTTCCCGAGGTTAAGTTGAGACAAAGTGTAGTCCCCTACTTGAACCTCGTGTATGCTTTTCTCTACTGGTGGAGCGGCAGTCTCTATGATGATCTCACATTCTGCATTCCTTTCTATGTGAACTTGATTCTTCAACCTTTTCGCCGGCATGTCTTGTGAGACGTGGTCGAATTCGGTAAAGTCAAGTTCATAGGAGGGTTTCTCCCTCTTCCTTCCTAGGAAGCCTTCGAGCCAAATAGAATCTCTCGACAAACTTCACTAGGAGGGACGTGAGGCCCTTGAACGCTAGATGTGTGAGGCGTAACGACCCGTAGAAAATATACCGATTGGCGAATCCAAGTCGATGAGGACTTGTGTATGCTGTGACACTGGTGATGCGGGTTCTGTTTCCATAACAGGCAGTCTCTGCTTCTGCTTCTCTTCTATGCGTTGCCGTGGCTCAGCCTGGTTCTTCAACAACTACTGCTGCTGGTTCCTCTGTGATAACCTGTGGGCCAGGGATAGCAGTCTCTACTCTTTGTTCTGGGGCAGCAATACCCATGATTATGTCAGGACTATGTGTGGCTTTCTCCACTGGTGTCCTCTGTGTTCTTGGTTTTGACATCCTCATCCCTTGGGGAGGATTGCACCATTGTTTCTGTCTAGGTTTCCTTCTTGAAGTGGAAGGTGGTGTAGACTGAACCTGTGGCGGCTCTGTTCTCTCTGGTATCACCTTCCTAGACTTCTTGCTGTCGAGATAGAGTTGGCTATTTCTAACCACTCTACTCGTTCTTTCTTCTATAGATGTGTCTTCTTTGGCATACCAATCCACTCTCGGGAGTGATTGAGAGTCAACTGAATCTGCGAAGAATGAGGGGAGAATGACTTCTCCTTCATCATCTGACAGGCCCTCAATGTCTGCTGACATGAAATCAGCAATTTGTGTGAGTCTGAATCTGCTGTAGTTCCTTCTCCGCACTTCATACTCGTCTTTACAATTCACCCAATAATCTTCCATAGAAGACTTATGTGACGAGTGTTGCTCAAGGTGTGCTGCATAGAGTCCCCTGGGATCATAGGATCTTCTATCAATGAGATACTTGAGGTTAAACCTCGCTGTTTCTTGACTCATCATCTTAGCATCTGCCGCGAATCCACATCTATACAGTCCCATTTCAACGGGAAAGTTAACAGCTGTCTTCCTCTTCAAGCGCAAGTGGATATGAACCTCGGACAACTATCTCAGGAATTCCATGAAGACTACCCTATCTGAAGGGTATCTTGGTAGCATGGCAGGGTGGCCAATGTAGCCATACACGCGTATGTAGGAGAACGTAGGAAATTGGATGAACCAATCTGCCCAATCCGCCATTGCCTCTCTGGCTGTCTGTGAAATACGCACGTGCATCTCATGGTTAAGCTCACGTATTGTGTGCATAGTGAAGTGATCACTTGTCCTCTTGAAGTGCCTTCCCGCTTGAGTAAACTCAAGACGTGTGAAATGTTCGTGAACCTTCTGCACACCTAAGGTTCCCACATTGTTCAATAACCTGAATTCACCTTGGAAGGCGATCAAGTATACCAGGTAAGAGCACATGTGGAACCTATGAGCTTCCAGATACCTAGTGATTTGTCGGTGGAGTGTGTCACTGATCAAAGTGGCCCAGTCATAGTATTCCCTTCTGCCAATGATTTTAGCGATGACATAGTACATCCATGGCTGAAATTGACGACCATCTTCTTCTCCAGTGATTCTATTGAGTAGAGTGATTAACACTGCGTACTCATCTTTGCATTCTCCTCGTCCCAACGGCTTAGGCAAGTTTGCCTTTGTCACTTTTAGCCATTTTTCGGCCATAATCCTTTGACATTTGTCCTTAGCTGTCTCAAATGCTTTTTCACATTCCGTCAATGATATGACTTTGCTATTAGGATGTGATGGAATATCAAAACATCTTTCGATATCCTGAGGCTTTAAACTGCAAACAATTCTTCCATCTGCTGCTCTGATTTCTCTGGTGGTAGGGTTGTAATGCTTGATACAAGCGATTACAAGCTCTACGCTTTGTAGTGTGATGGGGATTGATGCGGCCTGTAGCAACCCGGATTCTTCGATATTCTGCAATGTTATTTGATTCATGCCTTCTAGCTGCTCCAAATCGACCACCGGATTTACTTGGTGCAGATTTGTGTCAACTGTTTTCAGGTAATCATGGAGTAAGACCGTCTTGGTCTCGTATTGCACCTGGGAGTACTGCATCCTGAAAAACTTGAAGATTGACTGTAAGCTTGACCTAGTTCAGATGATTTTCGGAAACCCTTAAAAATAGCGCTCTGCCGAGAAGTATTTTTCCGAAAAAAATTTGGCACATGGTTTTTGTTCGTGCTTCAATGCTAAACAAACCCAGTTCCTCAGAATTTGGATTCTGAAACTTTTTCGGAAAAACCCCCAAAAATAGGGGCAGCAAGTTTGCTGATTTTGGAAAATTTGTCGAGATGGGTTTCTCCGGAAAATGATGCTGAATCTACCCAGTTGATCTGATCTGATGTAGCCTGTTGCTTTTTCTGTCAGATGCAAGAAAACCTAAGACAAGAAGAGAGGAAAAAGACAGAAGGTGGATTGGAAGTTTTATCTGATCTTCAAAAAACTATCTCTGACCCAATCCTCAAAATGGCAATCTTTTCCTGCTTCAGATCTGCAAATAAAAATGAAGAACGGATGAAAACCTCCTTCAGATCTTCAATGGCGTCCTTGAGAGCTTGTGGCTGTTTTTATCTTTGAATCTGCAATGAAATAATGAAAAGGGGACGCCATCTCCTTGAATATATATGTTTGTGCTTCAGATCCACAAATTTGGGGACCTAACACAAGCTCAAAAGGTGATTTGAGTTTGATCTGAAGTTAAAAAGGTGATTTCCACCAATCGTGGAGCGTTTTAGCCAACTTTAACTCAAAAAGCTTTTGACTTTAGTCAACAAATGACCTTTGACTTCTTTTAGGCGTCCCTTTTCATCTTTTGCAAGTTTTTTAGTATTTTCTCTCCTGAAAACCCCCTGTTTGATCCTGAATCTAGCGTTGTTTGTTGACCCTGAGACGTCACGGACACATTCACTGCGGAGCTGGATCCATACTGGAAAGAAGTGCTTGGGAGACTGCCTGATAAAAACTGAGTTTAGGGCTCCAAAAGAATGGGCGCCTTTCCCAAGAAAGGGCGCTTTTGCCAATGCCTTAGTGATTTTTCAATCTTCGTTCTTCAGCTTATTTGAAATGACCTCCCGTGCCTTGAACTGGATTTCTCGTTGATTGGAGAGTCAGATGTTTTCACTTGATGTCTTATCAGGTTCCTAGCTCTGCTTCGCCAGAAATGACTGTCTTCAAGAAATCTGAATCTCAAATTAGGGTTCCATTATTCAAGGGCGCCTCTCCTTGAAAAGGGCGCTTTTGCCTTTTAGCTTGATTATTTTCATCTGGAAAGTTGCCTACTTTGATTCAGATTATCCGTTGACTGCTCTGACAGATGTTGATGCTTGCAGTTGCGTTTACGAGATCTACTTGGGCTGAGAAAGATATCCTAGGAAGCCTTTTGTCATTGGTCAGCATCTGGAAGTCCAAAAGAAAGGGCGCCTTTCTTTTGAAAAGGCTCTTTTTCCTTATAACTTCGCCGTAACCTGGTCTCCTGATATTTCCTCAACTGCCTCTTTTTGCTTCATCAAAGAATTGCTAGTGATCTGTTCATCTGATGATCTGGATGTTTTTCACTGTTGAGCCAGCAATCAAACGTCGAGAATGACTGCTTCGGATGATCTTACTGACTTTATTTGACCTTCAAAGATCATGGGCGCCCCTGCTTGAAAAAGGCGCCTTTTCAACATGTGAGCATTCTCCCCTTCGTAACATCTCCAGAGTTAGTCAAATTTTGATCTTTTTCAATTTCGGGATTCTCCTTCATCAAACGGCATCTTTTTCGACTTTTTCCGCCATGGTTGTGTCGTTGAAGCTTTTGAAGCTTAGCTTTTAGCACCTGGTACTGGCCAATCTGCCATTAATGGCTGTGGAGCTCCTAACTTTGTTCCTGAAAAAGAGAAATAGACCCACCAGAGTAAAACATGTCTTTTGATGATTCTGACTTGACCAATGTGATCGTGAAGCCTTTTAAGCCTATCAAAATCATTTTCGATCATTTCTGGGAAGGTCCTATTTTCGGGGGATTCCCTGAAAATAGGGGAAAAAACCCTAATTTTCAAAATTTCAGAATTTTGCACGTGTGTTCCTTGACAGAAACCTATCAAGATTCTATGATTGGTTTGACCTAAAACTGACTTAACATGGCATTTTAACAAGATTTAGCTCAATTTACACAGAATGCCAAAAAAATTAATTTTGGGTATAACAAGTCTCATTGTGGGCTCTCTCTAGAGTATTCAATATTATGGTAACCGCCTGTATTCCCATCACCATTAAAGGATATCGGACTGCCTGGGAGTCGTGACCATTGAAAGAATCGAGCTCGGAGAATAAACTGACATCCGTGTTAGGCAACGTCCCTTAATGAAGACAACACATCCAATAATAAGTAAAAGCATAGACACCTTCAAGAGTCCTATAGACTGGAGGCTCACGATTACAAGATATGGAATAGAAAAGAACCAAACAATCATCAATTGTTGGAGGTAGACGTCTATCTGCAGATTAATCGCGAATAAGAATAAAGAATATATGTTGTAGAAGGAACTGCCACCGTGGCTGAAGAGAGGGAAGAACAGAGATCGCATGGGCAGAAAGATAAGGTAATAAACTTCCCTGGCAGAATGATTATAGGTAAGTCAATTGTGTTACATAAGAAGTACTTACAGAAAATCAATCAAAGAGTGAATAAACGATAATTAATGAATGCCGAACAAATAAAGTAATAGCTGGTATATGATACATATATTTAATATATATATATGATAGATATAAATATATTAAAGATAATATGTGTTCGGTATGTATAATTCAGATGTTAATAAATATATTCTGGCCATTGATAAGTATGCATTGGAATATATATATATATAGAGAGAGAGAGAGAGAGTGTGTCATCAAGACCTCGTGGGTGGTGGACACATGCAAGTACATATAATATATTATTTATGATTATTCAATAATGATGCTTGTCGCAATTATTGAGCCACATAAGTAATAATGGCTCTAGATTCATTTGCTATAATGATAAATGGTATAATCAAATTCCGTCTATGAGATCTTGGAAGATGTTTAATAGCTACTGTACTTATGAATTATATTATAGAAGAATCATTCATAATGAGTGATAGGGATGTTTAATATCTAGTTTATTGATCTCTAACGTTTCTAATGTCTCTTTGAGAAACACTTTGAGTGCAAGATTCAGGTTTAAGTGCTTCCACTAGAAAGGGGACATTACAAGTGGTATCAGAGCAACTTTCCTGCCACCTGTGAAAATAGCATTTGCAAACTTACCCAAAGGCAAAGGTATACTCTATGAACATATGGAGACACATTCCAATTTATGCAAATCAGGTATGACCAGTAACCGCTAAATGTAATCACTTGTTGATATTCGCTATTTTTATCATAGCTATCATATGTAAGTGTAAAATAAGTATCAAAATATATATATGTGTATAAATAGATATACTAATGAGATCAAGATGATCCATTCCATCATAAGAATTGTGTGTAGTAACCCCATAAAACAACCATGGAAGGCAAGAGGAATTTTCAGGTAAGTATAAAAGAAATTACATCGTGAATTTAGATATTAATTTTTAGTAAATAGATCTTGTAATTAAATGATAGTGCGGTAGAATAAGAATTCATATATAATGACATTTATTCTAGTTGATGTCACTCATTTCTGTTGATGTCATTTTGGAATAATAAAGTTATACGTGCTACTATTTCTTCTTAATACCTTATATAATTACTAATATGTTTTGAATATCTAACTATATTATTATGATATATTCTATCATAATGTCTCTCACATGAAGTGTATTTCATATTTTCATCAAATTTTTGTATCATCAAACAAGCATGTAGAAAGTGAAGGGAAGGAAATCTTGGGTTGAGTAGATACTAGTTCTCCACTAGGTATGCCACTCCCCGGATCGGATGACTGAGAGTCATGCCATCGGGAGCCAAGGGGGTGATATCCGCTCTTGGGCTTAGTGTGAGTATCTACGGGCCTCCTATGGATTCCTCTCCTCTAAACTACCACATGTTTGATCTGAAGGATCCTCCAACATAGTTGGGAAATGATGAGAACGGATGAAGAAGAAATATAACATAAGGATTATCGCCTTTTCTCTTGCTATGGGTGCATCCTATCTTAAGTCGCGGAAAGACGGCTAATGTGTGAACGGCCCAGACAGGTATGTACAGGCACTACCGAACTTAAGTATTAGGTTTGCACATTTCTTGTTATTGTGATTAAATGTGACAGAGCATAGTATAATAAGAATACAGTGATCACTTTGCACAGTGTATTAATAAAAGTATAAAATGCATGTAATATGAGTAATAAGAAATCAATATCGCATTTTACTTAAAACGTGACTATAGCTATTTTTGGGTAATCTTAACTGAGGAATAGATTAGAGTTGGCACTATAATATACACTATCAAATTATGGATTTTCTCTTTCAGTCATAAGGGTAGGGAATTGAATATGCATTGAGGAATGCAGAGACTAGGATCCCTTCAAGGTAGGCCACCCTCTGTAGGCGGGCTGCGGTCTGTCACTGGGGGCCGAGAGGGTCGTTACAACGGGCGTTTGTAGGCCACTCTCGGGCTGAGAAGGTTATCACTAAGGGCATTCTCATGTGTATTCACTTCCTCTTCACCTATGAATGTTGGAGCAAAGGAGCAGTAATTTGGAGTGTTCTACAAATGTGTTAATCTACTCAAACAAGTAATAACTGGTATATAAAATTACATGTCTTCCATAATAAAAGGGATAAAGGAATGTTTTAATGTTGCTTCATTACAATTAAATTAATGTTTACTTCGATTACTATTCTTAATTTTTATGGAATATTGAATTTCATAGGTCATTTCTTAAATATCCTAAAGGGTATTGAATTTCGGTGTAGTATGGGATACACCGAATCCACCTTCTCGATTGTCAGACAGCATACTTCAGTCAAGTGTATTTGTAATTGATTGTACACCCTATAACTTGTGATTGTATTTGAGTATATACTCATCGATTGTGTTTATTTGAGTGTATACTTTATGACTCGTGATTGAATTTGTATTTTGGGTGTACACTCTATCTTTGTATTGATATTTGAGTGCATACTTGTATTTGAATTTGAGATGTATTTGTATTCGAGTGTATACCCTTTGATTTGGTACTTGTATGCTTTGCGACTTTGAATTCAAGTGTATACTTCATGATGATGTATTTGAGTCTATACTCTATGGCATTGTATTTGTTGTGACTTGTATTCAAGTGTATGCTCTATGGTTTACATGCATTCATATGTATGCTTTGTGACTTCATGTACTCCATGTTTTACTTGTCTTATGGTCTTTTAGACATGCTTAGCAACTTACTAATATACTCTAATACATGAATTCCATTTTGCATACTTTGCATTGGCGTAACTCATGCCTTGTACGTGTTTGTTTGTATTTTTTGAGTGTATCTACAAGCATTCTCATGTCTATGTTCTTTATGTATGATCATTACGTGCGTTATGCTATGATTCCTCTATGTATGCTTCCTGTTAGAGTATATCTATATTGCTTCCTACCTTATGAGTATTTATGCATGCGATTCCTTGTTTGGGTTTGTGTGCTCTACGTATGTACTTCAAGTGTATTTCTTTTCCTAAGTATAATTATATGGTGTACATGCCTTGTGTGTAATTTATTGTTCAATGCTTCACTGTGTGTCTTACTCCATGTAATTATAAGCATATGTTTTATGTGCAATCTGTGATTATGTTTTATACATGTATTTATGGTTGCCCCTTGCGTGTATCTCGTATAACTAATATATATTTAACTACCTTGTGGATAACTTCTGGATATGTCTTTCATGATTGGTGTGTTTTCAGTGTGTCCACTCCATTCTCATGCATACTTGCAAGCATACCTCATGCTTTATACATTCAAGTGTTTACTTCATGAATACTTCATGCCTTATGTATTCAAGTCTATGTTTCATATTGGGGTATGCCCCATGCATTTATTCATGTGTGTGCTCCATGCTTACTGCTTACGTGTATTCAAATATATGTCTTATGAGTGTGCCTCATGTCTTACATGCTTGCCTTATGCCTAATGTGCTTTAGCATGTTTACTACATGTGTATATTGCTGCCATGTATGTTCTATTTCTTGAGTGTATACCTTGATTGAACATGTATACTTCTTCAGGTGTATTTACATCCTTGGAGTGTATTAATGTACCTAACTTGTATATCCTAAGTGTATGTATCTTGCAAGTAGATATGTGTTGCCATATATTTGATGTGCTCCCAGCATAATTATTCCATGAAAGCTTTATATGTAATTTATCCCTGTTTGACAAGATTCTTCATGCGTGAGTCCTCCCTTCATGCATTGAATATGTTTCGTAACGTGATTTATGTGTCTTTCAATGTTTTTTCATGCAACATTACTGATAAGATTATAGCTTACAATATCCTATGCGCATACCTTGTGATACTTTCATGTATGATAATTTGCTCCATGTATGATATGTATTCAACATGAGTGATTATATGTGTACCTATTATATGTCGTCGATTGCTACATATTTGAAATATTTTCTCTATGTCTAAAGTGTATGATCAAAGCATCTTTAGCTTGAGTGCTACGTGTATGACTTACATGTTTCCCTCATAGTTAAACCATGTGTGTTTAAAACCGCTTGTGCTTAACAGTGATAAAAAACTTTCTTAGTTGATTAGTTGTAATCCGAGTTTGAGATTGCTTGAGGACAAGCAATCTTGGGTAGGGTGGACTGTCATGTCCCCTAAATTGATTACGATTCTCGATATTATAAATTATATATATTGATATACAATTAAGAATAATAATAATAATAATAATAATAATAATTTCAATACCTTTATAATAATCATAACAATAAAATAAATAAAATCTAAAAATGATCATTGTAATTATAATTATTAATCATTATATTATAATTATGAAAATCAAAGAGGTAATTATCAAATATATATATATATATATATCAAATTTATTACAATTATAATCATCAAAACAAATATATCGAAATAAATATTGAACTTCATAAATTATAAATATTAGACATAAATACATAAAATAAATATGTAACCAAAATAGATAATAGTCCGTCTATGGCAAGTCACGTCCTTCCAAATCTAAAGAGCCCGACTTTTCTCAAATCACATCTCTTCTCACATGAGAGGATATAAAGGAAGGATATAGATCCTAAGAAAAGAATTAGACTCGGACAATGGGACCACAAACAAAGAGCAGCATACAGGGATAATACAAAACAGATTGAATATGTAAAGCAACACTGACAAGGAGGAATAAGAACATATTTTAAGGTATCAATTCATGCGGAGGACTATCACTGAATGGAGTTGAAACGTCTTCAGTGAGGTAGCATCGATTTATATTTAGAGCAACATGAGTCTCATTGTGGGCTCTCTCTAGAATATTCAATATTATGGTAACCGCCTCTATTCCCATCACCATTAAAAGGATATCGGACTGCCTGGGAGTCGTGACCATTGAAAGAATCGAGCTCGGAGAATAAACTGACATCCGTGTTAGGCAACGTCCCTTAATGAAGACAACACATCCAATAATAAGTAAAAGCATAGACACCTTCAAGAGTCCTATAGACTGGAGGCTCACGATTACAAGATATGGAATAGAAAAGAACCAAACAATCATCAATTGTTGGAGGTAGACGTCTATCTGCAGATTAATCACGAATAAGAATAAAGAATATATGTTGTAGAAGGAACTGCCACCGTGGCTGAAGAGAGGGAAGAACAGAGATCGCATGGGCAGAAAGATAAGGTAATAAACTTCCCTGGCAGAATGATTATAGGTAAGTCAATTGTGTTACATAAGAAGTACTTACAGAAAATCAATCAAAGAGTGAATAAACGATAATTAATGAATGCCGAACAAATAAAGTAATAGCTGGTATATGATACATATATTTAATATATATATATGATAGATATAAATATATTAAAGATAATATGTGTTCGGTATGTATAATTCAGATGTTAATAAATATATTCTGGCCATTGATAAGTATGCATTGGAATATATATATATATAGAGAGAGAGAGAGAGAGTGTGTCATCAAGACCTCGTGGGTGGTGGACACATGCAAGTACATATAATATATTATTTATGATTATTCAATAATGATGCTTGTCGCAATTATTGAGCCACATAAGTAATAATGGCTCTAGATTCATTTGCTATAATGATAAATGGTATAATCAAATTCCGTCTATGAGATCTTGGAAGATGTTTAATATCTACTGTACTTATGAATTATATTATAGAAGAATCATTCATAATGAGTGATAGGGATGTTTAATATCTAGTTTATTGATCTCTAACGTTTCTAATGTCTCTTTGAGAAACACTTTGAGTGCAAGATTCAGGTTTAAGTGCTTCCACTAGAAAGGGGACATTACAGACTTACAAATTTGCATGTAATGGTAACTGAATATTTTAATATTATTTTATCTCCGGGACTCCGAGTCAGTGTCAGTCGAACTGGAGGGGGGTCCAATTAGAAGACTTTTTTTTAAATTAGGGTTTAAAGCTTGCAGTGGCACCATAATGCTACGATTTTCTCTTTATTCAACATGGCATCCATTATTTCTCTCATACAGCTTGAGAAAAAGGCAAATTTGTTCTTGAGATTGGCGAATTTCATCAACAGTTAATTTTCGAAGGCATCAAAAATATTCTTTTGCAAGTACAAGTCCAAATTCATCGGCAAACATCAAGACAAGATGGCAATTTTAGCAAAAGAAAAGCATTAAAAACTTCTATCTTTTGTCTTAAATTCTTATATTTCTCATCTTAATTTCTTTCACATGTTCAAGAATTCGGCGACTTTTGACAAAACAAATCATCTAGGTTGGTTCAGCACGACTTCCTCTACAAAACCCATGTGTTCGAATTTTTCAGGAAAATTTACTCCAGCTTCATTCTTTCCCACGGGCCTGGGGGACGGGGAAACGGGGGGAGGGGAAAGCGTTTCGGAGACGGGGGGACAAAGGGCCTTAGTTTGGGGACGGCGGGGAGACGGCGGGGGGACGGCGGCGGGGGGGTGGCGCTGATATAGTTAAACATATACTTATAGTACTTGAAAAACTAGTTTTGAAAAGATGTATAATAGTATAGCAGTATAAGAATTACATTTCAAATGAAACTATAGGAAATTAGTAAATTTATAACATGGCAAAATTTGAAATACTAAATCTAAATACAAAGATATTTGAATGCTAATTGCTAAATAAAATTTACCAAATGGAATTGTCAAATTGGAGATTTCTATTATATCGCCAAAGGCCCAAATATGAATAACGTTGATGATATGACAAAGTCTATAAAGATGATTAATTGATTACATGATTCATCATTAGTTCATTACAATAAGTAGCATTACAAAATGAAAACTGAAAAGACAAAATGCCAAAATGTCGAAACTCAAAATGTAGTGAATGGAGGCCTCTAATCATCTCCAAACTCCCCATCACTGGAACTGCTGGACTCCACATGGTCAAGATCCCTCAAGCTCACACCAACCAGCCCTGCATCTGAAGTGGTAGGATCATCCTCATCAATCTGTGAAGGCTCCTCTGGCTCCACATCCCATCGTGCCGCTGGACTCTCCTTGTACACAATTGTCTTGCGGTCCATGAGACGCAAAGCACTGTGTACAGCCACAAGCTTCTCTGCTCTCTTAGAGGTAAGTCTGTTCCTCTTAAGAGAGTGGATGAAGCTATATGTAGACCAGTTCCTCTCAGCAGCTGAAGAACTGGAAACCTGGGATAGCAGACGAATAGCTAGAGTGGTGGTCAAAGATTTCGAACCATGACAATTCCACCACAAAAGTGGGTCCTCCTGTGCCATAGAAACTATATCCACCTTTGCTGCATCTGAATAGCCTCTAAGAGTGGCAAATCTGGTCCACTCAGTGCGAATTGTGCTGGCATCTGTAGAATCATACATCTTCTCTATGCACCTAAAGAAACCTGCCTTCACCTCATCATCCTGAATCGGTGTCACTCTACCTGGTCTAGCCATGTACCACTTAGGATTCAAGGCAAAGGCAGCCATATGCAAAGGAGTGTTCAACTTGTCCCATCTGCGCTGAATGATTGGCCGGATGTGCTCATTGTAGAATGCTAGAGAGGGGTCCTTCACTTGCACAGCAGCCCTCATCTGGTCAAGCATAGAGTCAATGCACTCATACACCTCTCCAAGGTTAGGTGCATCCCCATCCCCATATCTGATAACCTGGAATACTGGAGAAATGATGGAGACAATGTATTTCGCATCAGTCCAAAACACATCACTCTTCACTATCTCCTTCACCCTTCTCCCCTGTGCTGTCTTGGCCTCGGCCCACCTATTCCACTCATTAGTCATAACCATGACTTGCAATGCCTCTTGCAACTCAATCATTCTCTCCAAGAGAATGAAATATGATGCATATCGGGTCTCCACCGGTTTCAAGAACTCCTTCTTCGCGAAGGTCCTGAAGAGTGCATGGGAAGTGTGGTGGTTGCAGATAAACATCTGCACATCTCTCGCATCAGTGACCACTCCTCTAATCCAATCAATCTTCCCCATGTCCTTGAGTGCATTGTTCATGGCATGCACACAACATGGGGTCCACCAAATATGTCTATAGGCTGCCTCAATGAGTTTCCCTGCTGCTTTACACACATGGGCTGCATCTGTGATTACTTGGACCACATTTTGTGGCCCAACCTCCTCAATAGCCTCCCTGAGGAGATGAAACTGAAAATCAGCATCTTTGCGATGCCCTGTACAATCAACTGCTCTAAGGAAGTATGGGCCCTCTGCACATGTGACCATGATGTTGATGAGTGGACGATGGCTAATGTCCGTCCACCCATCCATAACTATACTGCACCCAGATGCCACCCAACATGCCTTCATCTTCTCCATCAAAATATTGATCTTGGAATAGCACTTATCCAAGATCGAGGTCCTCATTTTTGTCTCACCTGGTGGCACATATGATGTTCCTCCCTTAGCCACCATAGCCATCATCTCCCTATAATAAGGAGACCGTGTAACATGAAATGGAATTCCATTGGCAAAAAAGAACTTGCAATGGATTCATCTATCTCATCTCTCAACTGCACATTAAACATATTAGCTATGGGGTTACTTTGTGATGTCTGCAACTTGCGTTTCCCTGTGGCTGTCCCCCTAGCGACACTAGAAGTGGAAGTGGATGAAGTTCCAAACATCATTCCTCCCGTCTGAAAAGTATGTGGCACTGATGCATGCTGGATTTGCTGAAGGGCTGCCCTACCAGTCAAAGTAGTAGGGACTGAAATATTTGTGTCCTCTGGAATGCCCCAAAGCTTGTTAAACTCCATTCTATATTTTATATTTTTAGCCTCCTTCAAAAACTTACAAGGCTCCACACCTTTTCCTGTCCAAAAAAGAAAGTGTGCATTCACTCGAGTGATGCTACCAAACCATTCCATATGACAAATGTTGCACTTCCACTTCCTTGTTCCCCCACCTGAACTTGATGTGCTTTGTATGCTTGTAGCAAACTGTTTCAGAGGAGACTTCGGATCAAAATGACCCCTAGCAAACTCTGCCAAAGTTTCTGAAGGGCAACCTGTACTAGCTGCTGCACTCGCTATGGAACTAGATTGGGCTGCAGGATCAGCCCCATGGTCATCCCCCTCATTCTCAGGTTCAAAATCTGAATCATGTTCACTATGAGAGTGAATTTCCATGTCATCCCCACTCATGTCTTCGGTGCTCATCGTGAAAGTGACACTGCATTTCACAAAATTAAAATAAAATCAGCCTACTTTAACAAATTGAAACAATGAACATTGAAAATTGAAATAAGTTAACAAATTTGAAATTTTACTTTGCAGTTTGCAAATAGAAATTAGAAAATAAAAAGGATTTGAGAAATAGAAAGGATATGAGGAAAAAAAAGCAAGCTCTATAAGCAATATAAATAAGTAATAACTAATAACTAATAGTATTTGAGAAATAGAAAGGATCTGAGGAAAAAAAATTTAAAAAAGCAAGCTGTTTACACTTTAACAGTTTAACTTTAAACTTTAATATTAAAATTTTAAAATAAAAAAATTGATGTTGAATCTTGAGGGCAAAATGATGAATGATTCAATCATCTTCATCATTTTGCTCTCAAGATTCAACATCAAATCTGATTTTGAGTCTTTGAGATGAATAAGAAAAAAAGAAAACAAGTTTAAAGTTTAAACTAAGAAAATAAATTTTAAAACAAAAACTTGAAAAACAACAAGAAATTTGAAAAAAACTTCAAAAACCCTACCTTGTGCTTGAAAAATCTCTCCAAAATGAAGTAGAATCGTCTTCCTCCTCTTCTTCTTGCTCCTTCTCACTCCTATCACACTTGCAATCTTTATTTTCACCCCTTCAATCAGACTTCTTCACTGTTTTTCTTCTTCTTCAGCTGGCTGCAAAAAAAAATCAGTCTTTGAATGTGATTGAAATGATCAAATCTTAATGTTTTCATTGTTTTGTGTTGTTTTAGAGGAAGGGGTGGGGCCCACGCCAACTTAGGGCAACAAGAAAATAAATATAAACTAAAAATTTAAGTTAAAATTTGATTTATGCGTCCATTGACGCGTCTCAAGACGGGAGACGGCTAGGCGTTTCCCAGCCTCCCGAGAAACGCCTAGACGTCTCCCCAGGAGACTTGGAGAGTCTACACGTCTCCTCTACGTCTCCGTCTCCGGCGGCGGCTGGTGGCGGTGGCGGGGGCGGGGGACGCCCACGTGCGTCCCCGGGACGTCCCCGTTTCGAAACGGGTCATATTTTGGGGAAACGCGTCCCCGTGGTACACCGATTCTAAGCTTTGATTTTCTCAACTGAAATTCCTTTGCATTGTGGAGTAAAAGTTGATTTTTTTCGAATCTGACGTTGTGGGTTGTCTTAGAATTATCTTCTAGACAAAACCCATATTTCAAATTTTCTCGGGAAAATTGCCCCCCGCAGCCCCTGCTGCCCCCAGTTGCTTTTTTCGGAAAAGTCTTTGCATGTCAAGCTAAAAGGCCTTTTTTCACAATTTTGACGTTGTGGTTTGTCTTAGAATCATTTTCTGGACAAACCCATGTTTCAGAATTTTTGGTGAAAATTGCCCTCCGACAGGCTATTTTTAGCCTCAACAGGTCACTTTTAGCTTTCCAGAGAAAGTTGTCAGAATATAGTCGAGTTCACAGTCAACAAGCAAGTTTTTCAGAATGCAGTACACAAACTGAATTCAAGACCAAATCGGTTTTTTCATCAGACGAGCTGACACCGATTTGTATCAAGTGCATCCAGAAAGTTGACAAGCGTAGTCACTTAAGTCCCCTTGGTTTCATGCTTTGTATAGCTGATTGTCTTCCAAGGCCAGTTTAGAGGGTTGATACCGTTGGAATTTTGCATGTGCAGCAAGTTCGTTTGCACAATCAGAGGGTTCGCAGTCAAACTTCGCGGTTTCATCATGCAACACTCTTCCATAGAGAAAAGCGTGAAAAATGTGGGAAGCGTCAGAGACATAAAACTACAAAAGAAATAGAGGCCATCAGTCCAGTTACGGAGCCGCCAAAGTTACCAGTTGATGAAATGCCAATTTAAGTGTGCTGAGATTTCCAAGATTGCTTGAGTTGCTAACAAGCAGTGAATTGACAGTTGAGACATGTGATGACCTCCAGATAGTGATGCAGTCACTAACCTCGTGGAGGGGCTACTTGCTCGAGATCACGACCAGTGAACTCCAGTTCCCACCTTTCAGGATAGACATCAGACACAACAGTTAACTCGACGCTTCTTTCCGAGTTAACTTGTTGTCCCACATCTCATTGCATGTCTATCTTGGAATTATCTATGTACAGTTGGAGTTTCATTTAGGGTTTTCGTTAACTGATGGTAGTGTTCCAATTAACTTGCTTTCAATAAGGATGTGCATGCTTGCACATTGTCCATTTAGATTAGATGTTTCAGTTAACTGATGGTAGCTTTCCAGTTAACTGTATAGTTTGCTTTATTAGGGTTTAGCAATAAATCTTGCATGCATTGCAAGACTGTAGTTGACTCAAGGTGATTTTAGGGTTCCCTACACCTTTGATGTCTATAAATAAGAGCTTTTGCTCATTTGTAAATATCTTTTGCACGAGACAGTAATATATGCTGAGCCCACCTTGCCTGTAATATTGCTTATTTTGTATTTGTTCACAAGTATTTATTATGATGATGAATTGTTATGTCACTTGGGTTTCATGCTGTTATTATGGTGAATGCTTATCTTAGTTAGATATAGTGGCTAGTTCGATCGTGGATTGTATGTGTGTTTCGTCTATGCAAATACTATCCTAGTTGGCTATCATTTATGTTTTGTTTCTAATAAGCCTATTCGGATGAGCAAATAGTTGAACCCACCTTGCCTTCACGTTGTGAGTTTGTACCTAAAGCTTATCGTATGATGTGTGTGATAATAAACCTATTCAACCAAGCAAATAGTTGAGCCCACCTTGCCTTCACATTGTGAATTTGTACCCGGTTTATCGTATATTTGTCGTTTCCAATAAACTTCTTCCCAACCAAGCAAATAGTTGATCCCACCTTGCCTTCACGTTGTGAGACTGTACTTGAAGTTTATCGTATAGAACATTCCTACTCCATTTCCTCATACTCTATTTTCTTGAGGGAACTGGATAGATTTAAAGTAGTTAGTTTAGTTGTAGTTAAGACCTACGAAACCAAAAAATCCTTAGCTGCAACGTTCTTGGTTTTCTTAACCTCGTGCCTCTTCCAGCTGAGAACAAAAAGATAGGACTTAGATAACTGTTCTTTTCCACACATTCCAACACTACGAGGGAGCTTCCCCTCCTAATTTGAAGAGCACTCATTACGCAGTGTGCATAGCTGCCTGTACCAACTTGCACTCCAGAGGTGTTAGTTTTTACGCCAACATATTTATACTGAGGTATTTAAATATATATATATATGTATATTATATATATACTATATATATATAATAATAATAATATATAAATTACGTATTGTTTAATACACTGGAAATCGACTTATTCCTGATTTAATAAAAGAGTCGATCTAATGTAGACTTCTGTTGATGTATTCAAACCTTGGCTTAAATATGTCGATATTGTTTATTATGATGAAACTCGACTTTGGAACATTCACGGCTCTGTGAGATATCACGCATTACCAGCTATGAAATATGATTTAAGTTTGCTAGCATTGACTTGGCCGATTTATGAATTATGAAGCTTGACTAATCCAACACACTAATTATACTCAGTCGACTCAACCCAGAAAGTAGTTGATTCAGGCTATGTGTTGATTATCCACCTTTGACAAATTCCTTTCACCTGGAAATCGTGCCATTTAATGTAATGTCCACTTCTCATCAGTAATTTGTTCTGACACTCATCCGCCTATTCCGGAAGCCTGTAGGCATGTATGAGGTAAAATTAGGGTTTCCAGTTCTGAGGTTCCTCGGCATTTTCTGAGAGTTTACTATTTATAGTAAATTCTATTTTAAGCAGTATGGAGTTTGTCAGCTTTCAGTACTTCATGTCCAGTTGGAGCATTTATTTGCAGTTCTTGTTTATCCTCTTAAGGCATTTTTTATGATGAATAAAGGCATCAAAGTTATATTATGCAGTTGACCCCCTTGGCCTAGTTGAACAACTTTAAGTTGTGTTTAAAAAGGGGACCTTGAAGGGTGACGCCTTCATGAGGAGTTTTAATAATTTTTGTCAAGAATATTATGCCTTGGAAAAGTGGACGCCACTTTTATAAAAGTGAATTTTTAAATAAAGTGAAATTCTTATTAGGCATTTTGGACGCCATCTTGAGAAGTTGAATGATTTTGGGAATTTGAAAGGTCTCCTGTGTCCTTTGATATGCTTCTCAGGAATTTGGAGAGTTATGAGCTCTTATTTAATGAAGGTTTTTGCTCCAGCTTTGGATCCATTCATGTTATCATACTGTTATGCTGTCGGAATGACATTTGAACTCATGCTTCGAGGATGCTACCTCCTAGCCACTATCCAATTTCGTGTTTGAAATACAACACCTAGTTGGTTTTTGCTGCTTCTCATCCAGACTAGCAGATTTGTGCTTATAGTTGAAGTTTTGAAGAATTTTTCTAGATTTTGAAGTTGCTGATGTTTCTACAGCTGAAAGTGAATTCTGTTAGCAGCTCTTGGAATAAAATTAATTTGATTCTGGGTACTTTTGCATTGTAATTGTCTAGCAAGGGCGCCCCTTTCCTCCAAGTTTTGGATTTTAATTTGAAGTCTACAATTTTTAAAGCTAAAATCGCCCCTTCTCAAGGCCGTACATTTCAGTTTGCATTGGGAATTGTGTCAAAAAATAAAGGACGAGAATTGCTGCTGTTTCTTCCTCCTAGTTTGGTCGCCTACCTTCCAGAAGTCCATTGCATTCAGTTTCAGTCAATTTGGAGGTGAAATGAGTGAGTTATGAGTATTTTATTGATTTCCAGTTTGCTGATATGAATTTCCAGAACTCAGGATTTTACATCAGCTTTATAAGCTTTCTGTTTTAATCATATTTCTTTCATTGGAAAGCAAAGAACATTATTGGAATTCATTCTTATCTTCTTATCTCATTTCTCTATCATTGTAATTCATGTTTTTGCAGTATTTTGAATTGTAAGGTTTTGATTAGTAGTACTAATCTAACCCATTATTATTGCTGCAACTACTTGATTAAATTCTAATTAATTACCCTTGGACGGTTTACCGCCAGTGCATAGAAAGAATCTGCTATATCATTGTACCCACTTTCAAATGGCGAATCCCCACAATTCTGTGGATGCCCGCCACAGCGGACGAATTGTTTTAATTGTAATCTTTTCCCCCCACTGTTTGGTGGTAGTGTGGAAATGTTCTTCATGGCTGGTTATCCGCCTAATAATTTCTAGTTTTAATTCAACACTCCGTCATATGTTAGCACCTCGCCCGCAATGGGATCTTGAGTGCACATTCTTGATGTCGAGTAGTTCTTTCCAGTTTGGTTTTTTCAGTTTGATGCTAACGCTAATCCAGTTAACTATTGCTGGTTATGTTGTGTAATTCCTTCGAAAAAATTGGTTAGCATATTTCATTTAACCAGTTTGGTGCCACCTCTATTTCACTTTCCTATAGATGGCAATTTTTGAGAGAAATACGAATTTTCCATGTGCAATTGAAATGGTCTTTTTGAATGTTGGCAATTGGGAAGTTGATTCATTATGCTATTTGCTAAGTATAGACTTGAACTGCTGCCACCTCCAAGTCGAATAATTCAGAAAGGGAGTGGTGTCGATTCACATGCCAAAACTATAGGAATTTTGGAGGCTGGTTGCTCTATAAATAGTTGCCCCAACTCTCTTGCAACGCATTATCTTGCGCATTATCCTATGTTTCATTCTTACCATTTGGAGTGATCATTATTTGCAACCATTATTCACATTTCTGTGTGATCATTATTACCATTGAGAAAGGCGAATCATACAAAAGAATACGTCTTTATCTATTTGTCATTTCTGAGTTTACTAGTCAATTTCATTAGTTATATGAGTGAGATTTGAGAGACTTGTGAGGAAGAGTTATCTATATCTGAGAAAAGAGTGCTTTCAACAAGAAAGGGAGTGGGAATTGAATTATGAAGCTGAGTTAAGCTGAACAACTAAAGGATAAGGCTGCTTTGTCATCAGTATTGGGAAAAGCATTAACAAGGATGGGGTTTCTTCTTCTTATCATTTTTTAAAGGGTTTATTATGTTTTCTATGCTGCAGGAATCTCTTTGTTGTTTGTGCAATAGAAGTAAATATGACTGTATTCTACAAAAGGAATTGAAGCCTTTTAGCTGTATTTATTTCGTTAATATAAGATCTCCATAATAGGAGAATGCTGCTTATATTAGTTAATATTTTCTAGGCTTGATTGAATGCAAGAGTCACTTGAGGTACAACCAGCTAAGTTATTAGTTTAACTCGGAAAGCTTGTGTTACTCTATGATAGTAATCCAGAATGGGAGGGAGCTTGTGTACTTGCTAAGTAGATTCATCTCTATTAGATTAGTATGTTGTAGGTTAGTCTGGAATATGGATTATCCATTGAAGGACAATACCTATGCATAGTGTAAGATAGCCTTAAGTCAAATCGGCCCTAAGTAGTGTATGTGACAAACAGCTCTCTAACATACTGAATGAAACACTTTGGCCAAAGTAGTACAATGTACAAGATTCCACTTAGTTGTGTGATACTTGAGACTACACTATCAGTTCACCATGATCCTGTATTACATGCTAGTTTGAGATTGTCGGGTTGCACAGGTTCTAGTTATGTAGGACACAACACTATGCTCAATTGATTGTCGTTATCAGTTACTCTACCAATCTCTTCGTCGAAGGGAAGGGCCATCTATCGAATGATAGATGTGCAGGGGACCGCATTAAGAGTCTATGGTTGGCGGAAAAGCGCCCGAGTGATGCTTCTCCTCCACAACAGGCGACAAAAGAACCAAGATTTGAAAGGAAGGATCTTGGACCGTCTTACTACTATTTGTTCAAAAGCTCTTCAAGCTATGTATGTATTTGTATGCTTTCTTACTTTGATGTATATTTGAAATGAAAAGGAATTCATATTGAAGAATGTTTTGTATCTTGTTTGGAAGTTATCAATAAAAGAAAAAAAAAAAATTATTGCATTGGCTTTATTACTTGTTATCTTTACTTGCTTGGTGTAAAATAAGAAATTTTTACTTTATGAAAGGGTTAGTATGTTATATTAAGTCTGGAGTAGAAAAGAGCCCCTGCTAGACAAGGGCGCCCAAGATTTTAGGCAGTCAAAAGTGCTTTTAGGGTTTGCAGCTTCAAATGTGCTCTTACCAGATTTGAGCAGGCTTTCCAATGAGTCCACCATCTAGTTCATAGGATTTGTAAAACACCTAAAAACGATGATCAAACGGAAAATAACAAAAGTCAAAGGGAAAGTCGAAATTCAAAATAAAAACTAACTATAGTAAAGAAAAGTGCCCCTACAAGCCAGGGGCGCCCAGCATTTAGGGCAATCAAAAACACTTGCTATGGTTTGAAAAACTGACTACTCTTCTCAGAATTCTTCAGGATTTCCAATGAATCTATCATTCAGTTCAAAAAATCCATCAAACGCCCAGAATTGCAAGTCAAGCAGAAATGTCTCATCAAAGGGGCAAATTGCAAATCACGAGAATCATCAAAAAATGGCTACCTCTGGCAAAGAAAAGTGCCCTTGCAGACCAAGGGTGCCTAGAAATTAAGGCATTCAAAACCAGTTTTTAGGGTTAGTATCTTCCAAGAGATTTATCCCAAATTTAGTCCAACTTTGCAGCGAATCCATCAACCAACTCAAAGGACCTGTCAAACGCCAACAATTGAAGATCGAACAGACACCAAAAATGAAGGAAAAGTTGAAAATCATGAAAAATATTCAAGTTTGGTAGGATTATGCGCCTTATTTCAAGGAGGGCGCCTTTTTCAATGCATTGGCCATTTTCCATTCTTTGCTCATCGCACACACTAAAATGAAGAACACAACTGCAGCCGACAAAGCACACAGCACGGGAAACAGGAAAAATGAAAATCAAAAGATAAAAATTGTGACTGGCAAAGCCAAGTGCCCCTGTCAGCTAGGGGCACCTAGGGTTTCATGCCTTAGAATATTTTTCAAGCAGTCAAAAAATGTGTTAAAACTTCTTCGTCAACTCGGCTTCGAATCCTGAAAATCAGTCAAACATAGTGATAGAGGCTAGCAGAGGGTACCATTCTTCTCAAACTTTCTCAGGATTTCCAGATTGACAAACCTTCAATCTTAATTGTCAACAAATTGTCGAGAAATGATGTCCGAATAGGGGGTACAAGTCACCAGAGATGCGAAAACTCAAAAAAGTTGAAAATCAAGGAAAATTTGCTTACACTGGTGAGCATAGGTACCCCAGCTAGCCAGGGGCACCCAAAGGCTCATGCCTTAGTTAAATTTTCATTCATGTGTTGCTTTTTGGAGAAAAATCAGCTATAAAGTAGGGATTTGCCTTGGTGAAGTAAACGAGGTCAAATTTTCATGCAAACGGAGTTGGAGGAGCAAACAAAGTTTCTATCTTCATGCTTGGACTCCTAAATTTTAGGGTTTTGCATGCAAAGTGCTTTTATCTCCAAAAGAAAGCCTTGAACATTCATTATTCATAATTTATAGGTTAGCTTTCAAGGGAAGAAACATAGAATTTTCTTCTCAATAGAATTTGGAGGATGAAACGAAGTGCTTTTTCAACATTCTTTGTGAATTCAAGATTTCGAAGCATAGAAGCTTGCTTTTCCATGATCTACTTTTCTAAGGCATCATTTTTTAGAAACAAGTGGTTGGCTTTTTCAGATTTCATCGATCTGGGTCTCTATATTTTCCACTCTTCTTGAAGACTGGCAAATTTTTATGCAAGCTTTCAGCCCTATTTTTTAGGGATACTTGAAAAAGTTAGTTTTTCGAAAAATGGACAACCTGGGTCTATTCAATACATGAATATCTACAAAACCCATATCTCAATTTTTTCCCGAAAAAATTGCTTCGCAACTTCTACTTTTGAGGGGTTCTTGCATGTTCTTGAAAAAATCAGTTTTTTCAAAATCGGACGATCTAGGTTTCTTCAAAACGACATTGTCTACAAAACCCCGACCTCAACTTTTTTTCGAAAAAGTTACCTTTTTCTGAAGAAAAATCAATGAAGCTATTTTTAGCATTTGTGGAGAACTTGTCTGAATATAGGCATGTTCACAATCAAACTTCACGGTTTTCATCATACAATACTCTTCCATTGAAAAATCAAGAGAAGCATCAAAAGCATAAAACTATAGAAGAAACAAAGATCATCACTCCAGTTGCAGAGCCACCAAAGTTATCAATCAGTGAGACACCAGTTGGAGAATACAATGTTTTCCAGGAATAGAACTCAAGTGAAGGCAACAGTTAACTTGATGCCTTTTCCAAATTAACTGGATGTTCTCTTTCATGCATATCTATTCCTTGGAGATATCAATTGTGAAGTTGGAGCTTTCTTTAGTGTTAGATTAGTTAATTGATGTTAGCATTCCAGTTAGCAGTTAGTTATCTTTTGTTTAAACTTAGAAATAAAGCTTGCATGTTGGCAAGACTGATTGTTAGAACAAGGAGATTTTAGGGTTCCTACTTCTTTGTTTGTGTATAAATAAGGGCAGCCTTGCCCATTTCTTTTTAACTGTGCTTGTGATAACAAAACGCTGAGCTTATTTTCGCCTGCTACTTTGCTATTCAGTATATGTTCAACTTTGTCAAGTGTAATTTGGTTTGATCATATACTGTATGCCTACTTTTGCTACAATCTATCGTCCCAGATGTGTTACCACTGTTGGAATTTGAGGAAATAAATCTTATGCCTACCTTGCTTTGATCCACGATTTCAAAATCTTTTAGTGTTATTGTCTTATATGTTAACTTATATAATCTTTATTTCAGCATACATCTCAAAAGTACAATGAGTCCTTGAGGGCATTTTGAAAGCGAGTTTATTTAAGTTTATGTGCTTATCAATCATTCCCTGTTTACTTCTAAACTCTCTTGCTCTGAATTTACTTGAGAAGTTAGAAGCGTCATTAGAATAGGCTTAGTTGTAGTTGAAGTTACCAAACTAGAGAAAACCTCAGCTGCAATGCAAAGAGTTTTATAATCTTGTGTTCTCAGCTGAGATAAAAAGATAATTAGTTTAGTATTTCTTTTTACGCATAATCAGCAAAGAGGGAGCTTCCCCTCCTAATTTGAAGAGCAGTCTAACTGTGCATAGATGTCCGTTTCCAATCTGCACACCAGAGGTGTGAATTGAAACACCAACAGAATCAAAATTATCATATAAATTTACATTGAAAGCTTGCAAGGCAATAATAAAATAACGACCTTCAAGGAAACAAGGAAATGACTTGCAAAACCCTTACACCCAAGCATCAACTTTAACAACTTACCTCATTCTTTCTCTCTAGCAAAATATTTTCACATCTCCATGTTATTAACAACCAAGGATTCATCACTAGTGCTCTGATACCAATTGAAGGAATTTAAAACATAGAGGAGAAGGCTTTCAAAAAATCTCCATTAATTTCTATGAATAAATGTTGTACATATATAGATCAGAAAATGTAAGAAAATAGAAAACTGAAATCTACAACCACCAAATAACTAATAACTCATAGCAGAAAGTAATCTTAATGTTCATTATCCTACTCTGCAGCACATTATAACAGTTAAAAATTGAGGAAGCACATGTATTCAGCAAGACCAAATGAAATCAATGTGCAACCCTTGTGTTTTTGCTTACTTAGCTGCTATGGTTTTAACATAGGCTTCTAACACTATGGATCTACATCTAGAAAATGCTAACAATTTTTCATGCAACTACAATGTAGCACTGGATAATTTATAGATCCAACAAGTTTATTGGGAGAGGATTTAAATACAAGAATTCAAAGCATCAACCTAAATTACAGATCACACATTACTCAAGGATTTTGAGCCGCAGAAACCATTACTGGAAGGACATAAAGAGTGATAATTTTTTCTTCAATGTTGTGCTGCATACAGATGCAAATTCAATTTTTGAAATGCTTTTCATGCCAGCCTCCAGGACTACTTCAGCCCATTCTTAATTTTCCTTCAGTGACAAACCTCAGTCTCTCATGACCATTTGTAGTGTTTGTAATAAATGACATTTTACTTTTGGCATGTTTGGGGTCTACTCACTAGGAGATCGCCCTCTAGTGATTTAAAATCTTTAATTATTGTAGTCTTAGTTTGTGGAGATTCGTTTTGCTTCCTTGTTTTGCTGGTTTTACTTTTAAGTGCCACTGATACGATTTTTTGTTTGTTTGTATTGTACTGACTCACACAAAACTTGATCTTGATTATATGAACTATAATTTACATTCAACAAGTGGTATAACAGGGAGAACAATATCTTGTGTAGTACAATTGATCTCTCTCTTCACTTTTAAAGCCACAACATCAAAATGTCAAAAGATCAGACCATGCTATGTAAATTGAAGAATCAAAACGCGTAAATGATTTATATATTAGGATCCTTCTAAGAGCACCTGAAGAAGGCCATAACAATCATATGGCAAGCGACCAAGCATTGGCTCTCCTTGCCAATCAATCCGTCTATCTTGGTCACGTCCTCCCCCATTAACATCAACATGAACAGAAATACTAGCTTTTGGATCATCTATGTCAACCTCATAACAGCCACTACAAGGCTTTGCTTGTTTCTTCACATTTGCTAGCACAATTTTCAAGACAGCATCTGCTTCCACTGAGAATCTGTCCAGACATAAAACCATCTTATAAGTCCAATAAGATGCATAGAGGGCATATAAGATGCATTATCATCAAAAGAATGGATTCTAGAGCACAAATTAGAAAAAAGGAAATAATACTTGCTGCTAGTAATGTACTCCAACAACGGGGCTGGAGCATCATCTACATCATTGGTACATGGTATTTTTATAGCTTCCTTTCCATGTGATAGATCTTCACAGATAAGCCTTTGCCCAATAAATTCTAAAGTATTGCCGTCCAGAACCATCCTATAAAAGGACATGCACACAATCAATCAGGTAGAAAATATTTTTACCCTTTGACAACAGTCAAAACAGAAAATGAAATAAATGTTTGTTTAAGGACGAAATAAGTTTCTGTGGAAGTTATGTCAAACTAAAGAAGTAGCAATCCATGCCAAGGTATTTGAGTGCTTTTTGGCTCCCTTGCCTTGATTATTTGTGATTAAAGGTTTTAGACAAAGTGGCATATCCTTCTATTTGAAGATTTGCTTCCACTATAATATTTAACCATACAAAAAGAACAACCAATAAAAGTTTATACAGAAAAAACAACTAATAAAAGTTTAAAGACATCAGATTTCCACAATCCATAATATTATCAATACTGTTTTTGGATTAGACCATGTGAGAATTTTTTGAATCAACGTTTTGTATCACACTGTGTGATCCATCATCAAGATGATAGAGAGCTAAAGGAGAAATATCTTCAGCAACAATATTGAGCTGTAAGTAGAAACCTGCTAACAGTCCCTGGATCTCTTTCAAGTCCATTTTCCTCGTATATCTGATTAACATTTTCATCTTTTGTTCCACTTGCATTTCTTCTTTCCTTTTCCTGCAAACCCATTAACAATACTGAGATTATGGTAATGTTCAGCATCTCATAGCGATTTTATAGGATAAGGGATCAAGTAACCTAACTGAATTCCAAAATGAAAGTCATGAAATGTCCTCAAATTTGCATTCAATAATAGATATATAGGGTTTGGCCTCAAACTATTATATCAAACCTCAATTGTTTCTTGAATAACACTGTTAAGATTGAAATCCTGTATAATCAAGCTATTATTACCATGTTTTGATGAGGTTTGCAAGTTTCAGCGTCTGCATTTCAACCCAAACAAATATCAGTGTTTCTGCACATAGTAACTTTAACTGCAGCATCATCAATAACTAGAGTTATATGTTAAATTAATCAATTATAGAGTAATGTGTGTTACTTTTCACACATGCAATGTTAAGCTACAAAAATATAATTGCATTTAAAATTTCTGAACTATAAAGATAACTCTTTTAAATTAAAGCTACGACTCTTGCTAAGGTAGGCTGCAATAACCTTGTTTTAACATACTTTGGATTTTTCAGACTTTCTAAGAAAGAACTTTTTCAGGTTTTTCTTTGCTTTCGACTATCAATGTTTCTATTGAAAACACGGAGTCCACTGCAACTGGTAACACAAAATTTCAAACAATTTTTCCAGTTTATTCAAATAATATTATTCAAAGTAGCTCAAGGGATTGGTAGTACAACGAAACTCACAAAATCAATTAAAATACAACGCATGTTTGTTTGATGTTGACTTCATAAAAGTTTCCATAGGTAGAATGAACAAAAATGCCTCATCTCAAAAACAAGTGCCACGTAGTGGCTAGTACTGCCTTTATTGTATTTTAATTATAGTATTTTAGATTTAATAAAAATAAATGTAAGTTTTGTTAATGGAATAAAAGATACTTACATGCTTTTATATTAATATTAATAATTATTAATCTTATCTCAATTATATTATATAATTATTAATTTTATCTTAATTATATTATATAAAAAATAATTATATATTAAAATTTTAAATATTGTATAGATATTATAAATATCAAACAAAATAAAAATAAAATCAAATGAAAGTATAATATAATTAGAAGAAAAAATTGATAGTTAATTAATATATTTTTTTTAATTCATATATAAATATAATTTAAATAATAATTTTTAAAATTATTTTATATAAAATAAAATATAATTAAAATGAAATGATTATATAAAATAATTATTAATAAGGATTAAATAATTATTATTTAAACATAAAATTTATATAATAGTTAATATGTATATAATATATGTTATAATATATATTATTAATGCATTATAGGCAGAATTTTTTAAGAAAGTTAATGAAGGTGGAAAAATATTTAAACAAATGCTTATCACTGATTCGTATTATTATTATTTTATTTTCAGCTTCCTTCGCCTCGTTTTACTTGAAAACCCTGCTTTGCGCAACATGTCACGTGAAAAGAGATGCAACGGATTGCTAACAGTGTTAAATCACTTATTTTCGGTTATAAGTATCATAAATTTTTTAATGGGGAAAATTGTTTGAATTTTACTGTCAGAGGACTGCGAAATTGGGAATGAAGGCATGATTTTCATTTCTTAGTAGACAAGTCTGGGATGCACTCAACAATAAGCAAAATAATAGTTTTGTTTTCTTAAAAATAGGCAAAATAGTAGTGTTGTTTTCTTAAAAATAGGCAAAATAATAGTTCACTCTGAAAAATAGCCAAAATAATAGCTCATTTCACTTTTCCTTAAAATCCGTCAATAACACACAACTTTTCAGCCAATCATATTCACAAAAAATATTTTTTCTAATTTATAAAGTTTAATATTTTACAAGTTAACTTTGTAAAATTGAATTTATTTTTTAACAAAAAAAAATTATTGTTTTTGATTGGTTGAAAACCAACTTAATAATAACTAATTAACTAAGAAAAGCAAAACTCATTGCAATAGTATTGCCTAACGGCAAGTACTAATAAATGTCATATTAATGATGTATTTCTCACTATCAATCTAATAAATAAATCATACGGTTGTTATCAATATTGGCCAAGGCATGTCCTAGGTAGCTTGTATGGGCATGTCCTAGGTAGCTTGTATGGTTTTAAT